>JAURVB010012228.1:0-27967 GCA_033002965.1 Piper betle | reverse complement strand
CAGTGCACCAGTGACATTTTGTAACTTGATGAACAATGTGTTCAGGGGTTTCATTGACAGATTCGTGGTGGTTTACTTGGATGACATAGTTGTGTATAGTGAATCCGAGGAGGAGCACTGGGGTCATATGATGCAGGTCCTAGATCGATTGAGGGAGAACGAGCTGTTTATCAAATAGGAGAAATGTGAGTTCGGCCTGAGGGAAATCGGCTTCCTAGGCCACCGAATTGGCAATGGAGAGGTGTGAGTGGAGGAATCGAAGGTTCAGGTAATCAAACAGTGGCTAGAACCGACTAAGGTGACCGAGCTGTGGAGCTTTCTAGGGTTAGCCAATTACTACAGGAAGTTCATTCAGGGATACAGCCGGGTGGTGTCACCATTGACTGACTTGCTGAAGAAGACTCAGTCATGGGCGTGGTCGGAGCCATGCCAGGCAGCGTTCGATGAGCTGAAAGCTGCCATTTCATCCGAACCAATACTGAAATTGCCGGATTTCAGTCGACCATTTGAAGTAGTTACCGATGCTTCAGATAGAGCCGTGGGAGGTGTGTTACAGCAGGACGGACATCCAATAGCATTTGAGAGCTGGAAATTGAAAGAGGCCGAAATGAGGTATTTAGCTCACGAGAAGGAAATGCTAGTTGTGGTTCACTATCTTAGAGTGTGGCGTGTGTACTTGCTAGGGTCCAAGTTTGTGGTTATAACCGACAATGTTGCCAACACCTTCTTCAAGACCCAGAAGAAGTTGTCGCCGAGACAAGCTAGGTGGTAGGAGTTTCTCGCAGAATATGATTTTGAGTGGTTGCACCAACCGGGGAAATCTAATCAGGTAGCTGATGCCTTGAGCAGGAAGAACCTGGAAATGGTGGCAGCCCTATCCGAGATTCAGACGGAGCTACTAGGGCAAGTCTGGGATTTGGCTAAGGAGGACCTGGAGTACCGGAAGTTGGTTGACCGGATCAGTGAGGGACTGGTTCGCAAATGTTGGTTGGATGATGGATTAGTCTATGCCAGTGGGGGACGTCTTTACATTCCTACTGGGAGGCTAAGATGAAAGCTGATGGAGGAGTCCCATGACACCCAGTGGGCAGGACATCCTGGCAGGGACCGGATGTATGCACTTATGTCTAGAGTGTACTATTGGATGAGAATGGAGGCCGATATCGAGGCTTTCGTGAAGTCTTGTTTGGTGTGCCAATAAAACAAGGTGGAGAGAAGACTGGAGGCTGGCTTGCTGCAGCCTCTACCTACCCCAACGAGACCGTGGAGCTCGGTCTCGCTCGACTTCGTGTCAGGGTTCCCGAAGGTAAAGGGAATGTCTTCGGTTTTGGTGGTAGTGGATCGGTTCTCCAAATACGTCATTTTTGTAGCTGCTCCACATGCATGTACAGCCGAGGTAGCTGCAAATCTGTTCTTCAGGAACGTGGTGAAGCATTTCAAAATGCCGGCGGATATTGTGAGTGACCGAGACGCCCAGTTCACTGGGAGGTTCTGGACGTCTTTGTTCAGGCTGCTGGGGAGCTAGCTGAACTTTTCTACCACTAACCACCCTCAATCGGACAGGCAGACTGAGAGGACAAATGCCTTGTTGGAGGAGTACCTGAGGCATTTCGTCACGGCCAGCCAGCAAAACTGGTTGGAACTTCTTGACGCGGTGCAGTTTAGTTATAATTTGCACCGATCTTCAGCAACGAGACTGAGTCCATTCGAATTAGCAACGGGCCATCAACCTTTGACACCACAGGAGGTTGCTCTACAGGGACATGGAGTGAAGTGTCCAGCGACTTTTAGGTTTGCACGGGACAGGCAGGACCTATACGAAGATGCCGTGGATTCTTTGGCCAAGGCTGCGCGCAGGATGAAGAGGTATGCAGATCTCAGGAGGAGGCCGTTGTCATTCAGCGTGGGGGACAAGGTGATGCTGAAGCTAACTCCCCAAATCTGGAAGAAGATCAGGCGTATTGACAGGCACAGGTCCTTGGTGCAACGGTACGATGGACCCTTCGAGGTGGAGAAAGTAAGTGGGTGCGTAGCATACCAGTTGAAGCTACCCGATAGGTACAAGATCCACCCGACTTTTCACGTAAGCTTTCTCAAACCTTTACATGAGGATGTGGTCAATCCGAGGAGAGCTCGTCCTAGAAGAGCTCCACCAACTGTCCGGTACCAATATGAGATGAAGGTGGGGCGGATATTGGAACATAGGCAAGGTGCTCCAAACACTGGGACAAAGTATCTTATCAAATGGAGAGGGGAACCGAGGAGTGAGGTGATCTGGGAAAAGGAGAGGGATATATGGCAGTTTGAGAGGCAGGTCAAGAAGTACTGGGCAGGGCTTAACCCTCCGATGAGAAAATCGGGTCTCATTGGTGGGGGAGGACTATTACGGGAGTGATTGCAGGGCACCCAGGGAGCTAGGGTTTGGCGGTTGTCCCTAGTCATCCCGAGTCCGGAGTAGGTGGCGGATGCTGCCTGTGTGGTGAAACAACTTACCAAGTGCTGATGCGGGTTATAGTTGCAGGCAAAGAAGGGCCGAGGTTGAACGTAGGACCGAGACTTAGTGCTGGGAAGTGTAGCAGGTGCGTCGGCAGCATGTACGAGCATGGCACTACATGGTGCCAAGGAAACCTCAAGTTGGTTCGAGGGCAGTTGCATGACCAGCAGCTGTGGACGAGCAGTACCGAGCATGGGTGGAGCGAGGTCAGGACAATGACCGAGCGTGCCTGTGTGAAGTGCCGAGCATGTGTGTGATTTGGGTCGAGCAGTGTCGAGACCCATGGTCGTGCGCGATCAGTGTGATCGAGTGGCGCAACGAAGTCTAGTGGCAGCCTGGAGCGAGCAGCGTACCGAGCGGGTTCGGTGCATGCACGCTGCAGCGTGCCGAGGGTTGGGTCGGTCCCACTAGCGGCACTGGCGAGCAGCGTGCACGGGCGTCGTCCAGCGTTCGAGCGCGAACGTGAGCACGGTGCAGTCTGTCTGTGCGCGTGTGCGAGCGCGAGCGCGATGGGCGAGCGGGCGAGTGTGGGCACGACCAGGAGTGAGCGATGTGTGTAGAGGTTTATGCACGAGCGAGCCGACAGCGGTACCGGTATTCAAACATGGTAGCGAGCCAGGCGGGTCGGTGGACCTTGTTGCGGTACCTAGGTGTGCACAAGGGGCGAGGACTTGGCATGAGGGGTTGATCGGGACTTGGCTCAAGGGTTGAACCAGGAAGGTGTGACCAGTGAGCGGCATGTTTATCTACATTAGTGGATTGCATGCTTATCTGCAATGGTGGACGCCAGAGTGCAGATAGAGTTGTGAGGGAAGATATGGTGAATATATGATCTTCGCCATGGCCAATGGGAGTTCGACGGTGACTCATTGGTGATAAAGTTCAACACAGCCTTGGAGATAAACACAAGCGAACCTAGACATGATGTTGGGGTTGTGGAAGATCTCCAGAGGATATGGGAATATCCGGCAGCAACTAATTCGTGTATTGGATGAGGATGACTTCAGAAAATACATAAGGCACGAAGCAGTTGTGGAAGCAAGGTGAATAACAGAGTACGCGAGTTCTTTGTGGAGGGGAACAACTTGATCGGGCAAGGAGACCTCTACGTGCTGCTGCAGACTATTTGTGGAGTTCGGATAGCGGCATCTGGTGAACGACTGCTGGTGGCGTTGGTCGTGAGTCTGCCTTTAGGATCAGGTGCGTGTCTGGTTGTAGCAATCCCTGTTTGCATATCGATCGGTGCATGTAATTGAGGTTGATCAAGGGATCGACCTAGGGGTTGTGAGTTGGTCTCTTGCAGGGGGTTGAGAGGCTAGGTCGTGGGGTTGCATGTCCACGACCAGCAAGTAGTCAAGGTGAGCGATTACTTGTATATCCTTTGTTTACGGTTGAAATAAAGGTTGGGTGGATTCCCGTAATTAGTAGTGTGATTGTCGAATTTGGTAACCAGGCGCTGGACTGTGATTCCGAGTCTAGTGCATGTCGGATGTGGGTGACCGGCACTTGGGGCGAACATACTACAGGCAATCTTGGTGTGTGTGTCGCAGCGTGCCGCTGCATACGCTGGAACTTGGTGATTGGTACCGGCAGCAACACAAGTAGCGCTATCGGCAGTTGGGTGCGTGCTACTAGCCGGGTGTACGAGCCTTCACGAGCGCGCCAACCTTCATTGTGCCACTACAAACAGCGGTATCCGGCTGCGTGTGGAATTAGGCTGGTGTTCCCAGGAGGGGAATACGCTACATGGGTAGGGTTTTAGGCCAAAAAATTTTGGGCTATAAACAACCCCGTGACACACGGCATGAAGCTAGTGGTGGAGTGTGTATATAAATCTGCACACCCATATATAATCTCGCTCCAAAATAGGGTTGGGTATTAGATCGGAATGGATTTGACTTGTGAAAAGGAGGAAATTGTGATAGTTGGAGGCGGCATCTGTGGCCTTGCAACGGCTGTAGCTTTACGATAATCCGTTCACTTCTTGCAACTATATATTATATCACAGTGGAGTTAGTGTGCAAATTTAAGAAATTCTTGAAGATTGATTTAGCCAATTGAAACCTAAAGGCCGTGATGTGCAATATTGATTATGTTCAGGAATGGGATTAAAAATTTGGTTCTTGAAAAGGGTGATATATTGAGGGCAACTGGTGCTACTATTGGCATCTACACCAACGGTTGGAAGGCTCTGGATCAACTCGGTGTGGGGAAACAACTTCGTGAGAAGGCGGTTATGATAGATTTGTGGGTTTATCATTCTTTATACACACTACGGATTTCGAACATCATTTGTTCTTTTACGTTAACTTTAAATTAAGAAGCTAAACATTTGTTATAATCATGTGAAATTTGGCCAGGATCCGAGATGTGTCGTTGGATGATAGCTATGTGCGAGAGCATGGGCGGGGTAAGTTTTCTATGAAATCAATTTTTAAATTTGATAGTACTTACTTTCTGAGTAGAGCCTGAGCGTAACTGATCGGAGTTGCTTCAGGAAGTTTTCGATTATGGTTGTGTGCGCAGGAAGTTTCGGGCTGGCGCCATGAGGCACAGTTGAGGAGGGCAGGGGACGTGGTGGAGCACCGAGGCGGTGGATCGACGACTGCGCAGGCCGAGGGGCGTTGCAGTGGGCAGATTTGGGGTGGCACCGAGGGACACACAGGGATGGGCGGGGCCCGTGGTGGGCCAGCGGCCCATTAAAGGCGTAGTAGCACAGTAGTAGCCACTGCTGCGGGGCCAAGTGGAGACGAGTGGCAGTGGTGGTGTGGATAGATCGAGAAGACATTGGGGATGCACTTGTGGGGGCGCTGCGGGGAGAGGTGGTCGAGGAATGGTGGATCAGGGAGGCAGATCGAGGTGGTGAGGGCGTGGAAGGGCACGGCGACCGAGAAACGGTGGAAGATGCGGCTAATCGGGGTAATGGGGGCATGTTAGGGCACGGTGGCCAAGGGGTGGTGACAGGGCATAGCCGGCCATTGGTTACACAAGGCCAGCTTTGTGCTCCCCACGGTGAAGGCGGTTGGAATGCACAGCACTTAATGGGCACATTTAATGGGCATCCACACCCATTAAAGGTGTCACACACCATTATTTTATTTATTTATTTTTTAAAATTGTCAAGTAAAAAAATGGTGTTAATTCGGTGATAAATGAATTTTTTGATGATAAATTGGTGACAATACAGTCAAAATGATCACACAAATATTTTAGTGGAAAAATTTTAGAAACGTTGTTTTTTACGATAAAAAATAGTATCAATTCGTACAGATATATTTGACAATAATTTGGTGATAAATTAATATAAGGTTGCACTAAAATGTTAGTAGTAAAATTTTGGTTGTGTCCCTTTTTGTTACTCAAAAGTGTTGTCAACTCGGTGACCAATATTTAGTCACCGAATTTTTAGCGACAAAGCTGTCAAATATTTTTGTGTTGTCTTAATTTGGAGACTTTTCAATGAAAATTTTTTTATCATCATATTTCGTTGACAAAAGGAGGTAAATTTTTCAATAAAAATTTTAAGTGATAAAATTTCGGTGGTAGAATGCCAATTTTTCATTAGTGACTTACTAATTTCAAGAGCAAAAGAAAAGAATTTAGAGGATACAATTTCTTAAAAGCAAGTAGAATATAAAAACCCTAGTTAGTTAGTCTTTATAAAATGCCTATCAAAATAAAATCTAATATATTAATGTGATGTATTTATGATGTTCAATATTATTTAACTATTATTAAAAAAATAACTTAAATAATTATATTGTACTCACAACATAGTGGATAAGCAGCTGGGGGTGTGTGGGAGGCAGTGATGCACGAATCGGCCGATTCCGTGCGGAATCGGCCGATTTAAATCTGATCGGCGTCGCGCCGATCTGATTTCGGGGCCGACTCGGTCGGCCCCGAATCGAGCCTTGAATCGGCAAGTTTCGGCCGATTCCGACCGATTTAACTCGGAATCGGAATCGGCCGATTTAAATCAGAATCGGTTTTATTGCAAAATTACCAAAATACCCTAGGTATAATTTTTATTAAATTATTTAAGCATGGGCAAAATGGTAATTTAGATTTAAAAACCTAAATCAAACCCTCTCCCCCGATTCCGCCTTGCCGCCGTTCGCTCCGCCGCCCTCCGCCGCGCTTCCGCCGTCCGACCTCAGCTCCATCCGACCACGCTACCGCCGCCCGATTCCGACCTCAGCTCCGCCCTCCGCCGCGATTCCGCCGCAGATGCTGCGACCGCCGCCCGAACTCGGCTTCCGCCGTCCGACGCTTCCGCCGCGCTTCCGCACGATTCCGCCGCGCTTCCGCCCGATTCCGCCGCGATTCGGCCGTCCGACGCTCCGCCCGACCTTCCGACCACCCCACCGCCGTCCGACACTGCGCCCGTTCCGAACTCACCTTCCGCCGTCCGACGCTTCCGCCGCGATTCGGCCGCAATTCCGCCGCGATTCCGCCGGCCGACGGTTCGTCCGACCGGGCTGCCAACATCCTCCGACATCGCCGCCGCGAGGCTCGCCGCCGACCGGGCCGCCGGCGGCGGCGGGGGTAGAGAGGGGAGGGTGGCATTCTCGTAATTAAAAGTTGACTCGAGTCTAACCCGACTCAAAAATAATAATTAATTCTAAATAATTTTAAAAAAATCTTAAAAAATATTTAAAAAATATCATAAACTATAATACACAGAATAATATCAAAATAACATCAATACCCAATTTTAATATATTTATATTGTAAATTGTCAAATTATTATATATAACCGATTAAATTAATTTGGACCGATTCAACTGAACCGATTCTTGGCCGATTCAGACCGATTCCGATTCCGATTCCGATTCCATGGAAAACCAATTCCGATTCCGATTCCGATTCATGCAACCATGGTGGGAGGAGGTCGGCTGCGATTGCACTTAAGCGAACATCTCCTTAGATAGCCGGGCAAGCTAGTTGATCTCGTATTCAAAGGACAACATTGTATGATTTAATGGACTTGGTTCATAACTTTATAGCCGGTTCAATCTGACCTTGTTAATTTATCATAATATCGGCGACTCGAAACTTAAATGAACTTGGGTCCGAAAGGCATAACATCTCCTTCAATAGCTGGCCAAGCTCGTTGATCTGATATTCAAAGGACAACAAGGCCTACTTTTGTGGACGTTGTTCACAACTAATTCATAACAATATTAGCGAGTCGAGACTCGATTGAACTTAGGTCCAAAAAGCATTTATTGTTACTCGATTGAACAATATTACCGAAATCTCAGCGCGACTCAGGAGACTTCAATTCAATAATCTCTCCATTTTTTCGATAGCAAGTTTGGGAAAAAAATGCTTTCGAAAAAATGGGTTTGGAAGGAAATTTTTGGTGGGCAAAAAAGTTGTGGTGTTGCAATTATCTTCATTTTTAATGGTGTATGTGGAAGTGACGACGGCACCGACGGTGCCATGGCTGTTCTTTCAGAAGCAAAAGTGAAGATTATCATCGTCCATAGCGCATCTAGTCGGACATAACTTAAAGAGAAACATTAATTTGTCATCTAAGAATACAATACAAGAAATTCCCTCGGAGCACGCTCGACGACCAGAGGCACCGCCTTGGGCGAGGAGAGGCCCGGCCCTTCGCGCATGTCGACGGCCGAAGCCCCGGCAGGGAGCTTCCATTCAAAGGCGTGGAGCAATCGAGCAATGGTGAGGTGAAGGATATGAAGGGCAAGGGCCGTCCCTGGGCATGCCCTTCTCCCTGCCCCGAAGGGTATCAAATGGAAGTGCCGGCCCCACAGGTCCACTTCTGCAGGCCCCCCATGCGGGCCCACAAACCTCTCAGGATCAAATTTGAGCGGTCTGGTCCACCACCGTGGGTCCCTGTGGATTTTCCATGCATGAATGAGCAGCTGGGTCCCAGCGGGGATGTGGTACCCCATCACGTTGCAGTCCTCGGTTGATTCATGTGGGACCAGAAGTGGGCCGGGCGGATGGAGACGCAGAGTTTCTTTCACTACGGCTTGTAGATAGGGGAGGTCTTTGGTGTCTGTTTCTTCCACCTTTCTTTGCAATCCAATCGTTGAATCAATTTCTTGTTGAAGTTTTTTAGGGCTCCTTGGTTGTTGAGAAGCTCGGACAGTGCCCATTCCAGTGTCACCGTTGTAGTGTCAAATGTGCCAAATATGATCGACTAGAACAGTTTTACAAGAAGAAAAGTAACAGTTAGCCAACAGTTTTATTTTATTTTTTCCAACGTCAGCTCTTGTATCTTGGCATGGCATCGATTCATTTGCTTAAATCTACCGATTGAGTCGAGTTCTATTTTATTTTGGTACATGTATGGTCAACTTTCTTGAAGAAAATCACTAACTTGGAAAAAAGGGTGAAAGACTCCAAACATAGATAATGTCAATTAAATATCTACAAGACTAATCCACCACATAGTCAGCATGCTTTGACTAGCCACTAAACGTGGCTCGTACTTACGGTCAAAAACCTTTTATTTTTCCTTTCTAGTTATCCATTTATAAAATCAACGCCGACTAATTATTGTATGACAACCGGCGAAAAAAGACTAGTGGATATTGCTTATCATAATTTTCATCTATGAGAGGATCATCTTCTCCTGCTTGCGCTGGTGCGAGATTTATATACCATAACATTAGACTCAAAACAATGATATTTCCTGATTCAAGTTCCATAAACCATATTTTATAATTTAAAAATCCTCATTTCACATTAATTTCGACTTTTTATGTAGATACGTGGATCAATTTTTAAGCTTTGAACTTGAGGAAAAAACAGAGTTTATAACGTCGGCCAATTTTATCCCAACTAACCTAATTACTTAATTGTGTTTATTTCTTATTTCTGACTAGTGCGATGATATTGTGTATACTGTTTTATATCTTGTGCTTATGACCTTAAAAAATAAAACCTTTGATATTGAAATTTTAGAATTGGAGAATGGGGCTTTGGACTCACCTGAAGAAGGCCAACTATGACAAGATCGTTGTCCGGTTGCCCTGACGCCGAAGGGGAACTCAACTTCTTCTCGTCGACAGTTGATATAACAACGTCGATGAAATCCATATCCTCCTCCTCCACCTTCCCCATCATCCTCCTCTCCTCCACCCACTTCATGGTCATGACCCGGATCTTAGCCGCCATCTCCTCCATGACCCTCTCCTTCCTACCCACGTCTGCCCACTGGAGCCATGGAAACATGTCTCCCACACCCAGCGTCCCCGCCTGGGAGAACGCCGACTCCACCAGTTCGTTCAGCTCCCGCCTTTCCGCCGACCCGGCGAAGTCGAAACGCCTTTTACCAATCATTCCCAGCACAAGGTTCATCACCATGCCCATTAGATGATCCCGAATTCTTATTCCGACGACACCAGGAACCGAGCAGGCATCGCCGATACCCGCGACGAGGCTTTGGGTAGCCTCGTCCCGGACGTCGGCATGGGCCAGGAGCTGACGGGAGGAGAGCAGATGGAAGGAGGCCAGCTTTCGGGCTTCCCGCCAGTAGGGAC
The DNA here is from genome assembly GCA_033002965.1 of Piper betle. NCBI lineage: Eukaryota > Viridiplantae > Streptophyta > Magnoliopsida > Piperales > Piperaceae > Piper > Piper betle. Next base: position 17,953 of record JAURVB010012228.1, on the reverse strand, counting down.
CGTAGGGCGCAAATGGTATGATGTTGAAGCCGAAACCTAGTATCCGAGCGGCGGCTATAGCTGGCCGGGACGCGAAGGTCTGGTCGTGGACAGTGAGGCATTCCCGGGCTGCCTCCGGGCTGCTGATCACTAGTATGTTCTTGGAGCCAGCACGGAGGTGCATGATGGGTCCGTGCCGGTCGGCGAGCTTGGAGAAGACTATGTGGGGTTGGTCTGGCCCAGTGAGAAGGTGGAGGTTGCCGATGATCGGCCATCCGGTTGGGCCCGGAGGTAGCCTGTGGCGGGTCATCTGGGAAGTGATGTAGTGGACGAAGCCGTAGATGGCCATGGAGAAGGCCAGGACCGAAACGACATTAACAAACTCGATCATTAGAATTTAGGGTTGTGTATGGCATGCAGCTTGCAGGGAGGTTCATAGGTGGCGTATATATAGTGATTAGTGAGTGTTTGGTACGGCACCTCATCCTCGCGAGAATCACGACATCATATAGAGCCATATTTACCTCTGGTCGGACCAGTGGAGACAATATGCATTTCTTTTGTCGATCACGTTGAGAATTGACGGTGGAGATGCACGGCTCTCCAAGGACGTCGCTCTCGAAAAGAGTTAAAATTTTTTCGATTATATAATGTCATTCAGTGATCAAATCTCATTAGAATTTAGGGTTGTGTATGGCGTGCAGCTTGAAGGGAGGTTCATAGGTGGCGTACATACAGTGCTTGGTGAGTGTTTGGTACGGCACTTCATCCTTGGGAGAATCACATGCAGTGATCAAATCTTATCTAATCACTTTTACTAATAAGAATGTTTACTGGTTTAATTTTAGCCCAAATTTTATGGTCGTTTAATTGAATCTTACACATTTAAAATGCGCGCTTCAAGTCATATTCTAATACTGGTCTTAGTCAAGAGTGTACTACAATCTAGAATGACTGCCCCGTTATATTCTAACACTAGCCTCATGTTGGCGTTGTAAATATTGGCCTTGTTTTCTCCACCTGATTTTCTATTTATATATATTTATATACTAAAATATATAAAACTAAAATGTCTTAAGGAGAATTTGCCCCTTAAGAGTTTATAATATTGTCCCTTCTTTCATATTAACAAAGTAATATTACTAATTATAAAAATATGAGAAAAATCCTCTCTTTATTTCATACTCCTAACTATATTTCATATTAACAAAATAAATTGTCACATTTATTTTTGATTTATTTTAGTTATTATCCTTTATTTCATACTCTTAACTCTATTTTATATTATCACCCTTTATTTCATAATTATAAAATATTATTAATTTCAAAGGGATTAGTTTCCTATAATGATTTAAATTACAATTATTTATGATTACAAATTATCGTAGAAAATTATATTCATCTATACTTATGTCTTAGCTTGAGTTTAACAAATTTTAAATAAATAAAATCTTAAAACAAAGTAATTAATAAATAATAAATAGGGTATATTGCATTCTAAGATACTTTAAATTTATGTAAAAAGTTAAATATATTAATGTAGGAATAATATAAACTGAGTAAAAAAATATCTTGCATCGCATATGGCAAGCAATTAGTTTTCATTTGTGAGCCAAACTTGGCGGCTGAGTTTAATCAATATGAATTACGAATCAGTTTTGTACTGGTCCGAGACCAAGTGCTTAAGGGTGATTGGTCAATAACCGATGTCATGATCAGCTTCTAGACACCATATTTACATCGCATGAACTTCTGCTATTCGAGGCTCTAAAGGTCTTCACACGAGAGGACCTTCGGCTATTCGATTCGAGGCAAAATTTTTTTGGGAATATTTGGAAAGGGATTAGATTGCTTTACACCTAAGGAGAGGGCGCGGTTACAATACCAGTTATTCATAGAATAGGATTTCTAATATAATTAAAACATGATTAATAGAAAACTCACACCCAAAACATAAATTAGATTTCTTTTACATATATACTAATAGAAAAAAGGTCATTAGCGATCGCAAGTTTGCAACCAGCTTTTCCTACCACTTTTTTGTGACCAGCCAACAATCGGATTAAAACGGGTCAATTTGCAATTGCAAAATTATTTGCCATTATTAATGACCGCTATTTTGTAACAGCTACGGTCGGTCACTAATACCAGTAGCTAATGACTTAGTTATTTTTGCTGTTGCACTTCTGAGTCGCTACACAATCATTTTTTAAAACTTTGAAACCGTTTTCCGGGTTACTTATGCGGTTGCAAATAATATACAAAAATGTTTTAATAAACATTAAACGATTGGGTCTGCAGTCACAATGCTGGTTAATCTTCGATTTTAAGTTTAAATAAAAAAACGTGCCCAAGCCCTCAAATCGCCCAACGCCGTCGTCCAGCCATCCACCGCCGCCGCAACCAAATCCTTGTCATGTTACACTGTCGTTCTCTTCCATCCTTCTCGCCGGAGGCTAGGTATAAATTTTATTTGTTTTAAAAAAATATAATTGATGTTGATTTTAAATGTGTTAATTATTAATTTGATGGTGTTTTGTTTATGGAATTGCAGTAACTGTAATTGTATTATTTTTTAAAATAAAAATTTTGTATTATTTGTAATTACAAATCTGTTTAAGTTTATTATGTTATATGTTGTTGTTTAATTTAATTTATATTTAGTATATCTAATTTTGATGAGATTTATGTGTAATTTGTTTTGATGAGATTTATGTTTTACCTAATAATTCATGTAATTGATGTTTAATATTATTGTTGATTATTGTTAATTAAATTGTATCAGATATGATGTAAGATTTGTTGATTATATTTAAGTTTAAATTGTTTATTTTTTATAATTTTGTTTACTATATTTTGTAAGTATTGCTTATTTAACATGTTACCGTTACGAGATGATAAGACCATGTTTATTTAAATCAATCTTTAATGATACACTTGGTTTTAATTTTATATACATTTCAGTCGTAGCATGCATGATATAATGATAATTTTGTCTTTGCTTTTAACTATATATATATCATGTGTTTAAATTCATGATTTTATTTGTTATTTTAATAATTTACGGAAGATTATTACATAATTATAACTAATCATTAACAAATCATAGTAATCCACCCAACGAAGATTAATCCTTGTCGATAACTCTTCAATCCGGTGTTGAAACCCACCCAGCTCATACCTTTGGATTTCCTAAATAGGCATCCGACCTCTAGTCATACCATCCCTAAGCAAGAAAACAAAGAACCACAAGGCTATTTTTTAAAAAAATGATAGAAATTAAATTTGGAATTGTTTTTTATTGATCAATGTTATGTATTCAACTTACTTAAAGCCATATAATAGTTTAAATCATACTGTTTTAATTTTACAATTCTTCAAACAAGATTTTGTAAGTGAGACATGCCTCTTACAAATACACACACACACATTCATGCATGCTATTGACATTATTGCCGCCTAAATTAACTTGTGGTGTTCTTTCTTTAAATCTCAAGTTGTATATAAAGTTTATTAACATACTTCAATGTACACTATAATAATGAATACAAATGACCGTGCTTGGATGTATCAAAGGTGGTTAGATAAAGGAATTCTCAATCCATAGTTCAATAAGGGGTTGAGGTGTTTCTTGATTTTGCCTTCTTCCATACCAAAATTGTTAACAATTTGCAAATTTCTTGTCCATGCAATATTTGTGCCAATCGGTTTAGTTTGTAATGACACTATGTCAAACAATATTTATATTATAATGTGTTTATATCTACTTATTATATGTAGGTGGCCCATGGTGATGGTATCTGGTTATGATTATGGAAGCTTAAGTTCAAGCACAATGGGGGATAATTTAAGCTTTAGAGGGGTAGTATATGATGTTTGTGGTCCACATTTTGCGGATCCTCCCCCATCTTCTTATGATCATGACTTTGTAGATGAAGAACCTAATAAGGATACAAGAGCATTTTATGATCTATTGATACAAGAAGATCAAAAACTGTACTCAGATTGTAATTTTGCATCTCTGTATATATCGACAACATTATTATTTATAAAAACAAGTTATAATATTCCTCAAATAATATTTGATGAGTTTGTGTATGCTATTAAAAGTTTATACCAAGTGAGAATAAATTACCAGGTTCTTATTATAACTCAAAGAAATTGATGAATAAGCTGGGAATGAGGGTAAACAAAATGGATGCATGTCAAAAAAGTGCATGTGTTATAAGAAGACATTACACTTAAGAGTGTCTACACTAAAAGATCCCATAATATAATTTATTAGCAAATGAAGATGGTAATCGGAAGATTTCGAGAGGTGTTGCAGTCAAAGTGTTGTGATATTTTCCTATAATTCCCATAGTACAAAGATTCAAGTCGCTGAAGACCATCAAAAACATGTCTTGGCATACAAAAAATCCAAGGCATTGGGGGTAGTGACTCAACCTACACATACCAATTCTTGGAAACATTTTAAGAAGTGTCACCCCTTGTTTGCTTCATATGCAAGCAATGTCCAATTCGGAATGTACCAAATAGTTTTAATCTATTTGGCTATTCCTCAAAGTCATATACAATATGGCCAGCCCTTCTCATAGTGTATAATTGGCTTACAAGGATGGGCATGACACACACGTTTATGTTCTTATCTTTGCTCATTCCTGAGAGACATGGTTCTAGTTTAAATATTGATTTATATCTTAGTCTGCTCATAGATGATTTAAAAGTGCTATGGGCTAACGGAGTTGAGACATGAGATGTTTCTTTAAACTAAATCATTTTGTCTTCAATGCTCAGGCAAACCCTCATGATTTGATTGTCACCAATGTCATGTTCCTCCTTTGTAAAACCTGTGCTTTTCACTCGACGATTTTAGTTTTAGTTTTGTCTTGACCTAGATCGAGTTGCTTGGTTAGCCCTTTTTGGCACATACGTATGTATGGTGTGGTATGTGCGAGCCGCCCAGTTGGATATTATGTCGCCTCGACTTTTATTTTCAGTTTTCATTTGAGACAAGTTTAGTTAGATAATAGGATCATACTCTGTGCTTGTTTTGGTTGCTTGCCATGTATTTGGAACCATTTTCAGACCATCATAGCCTCTGTGGGACCCGCAATACGATTTTCAATGTTGTCAGGACCACTTTAGGGTGAAAATCATAAGTTTATGAGTTTTGGGTCAACCCATAGTTCATTAGGTATGAAACCCATACTTTTGTAGGTGTGTCACCTTACCTGTGACATCATAAAGTCATGCCTTGGTGGTTGAGAATTTTCCCTTTTTCTTTAAAAACCCCTTCTCCTTCCCCTTTTCACTCATTTCCTTATCTCTTCTAACCCTCCTCCATCTCCTTAGTCACTTCTCTTCCTTCCTTGTCCTCTTTCAGCTCCCTTCAAGCTCTCCAAGGCTAGACAAGGCTTAGGGTTGTAGGTCTTGTGGTGGGAAGCCCTCAGAGACCTCCCATTGGCTTGAAGCTTGTGGCTGATGATGTCCATCAAATACATGTTTTAGAAGTTTGTGTGGGAATGCTCTTATAAATTTATCACACCAAAATAATCACATTAAGGGCATGAACAAAATTCCTCACTGTTTGGCATGTTTACTATGATGTCTGTGTGCCTTGCCATGCTCTGAGATTGCACTCCTTGGGGAGCTAAGTAAATGCGGTCAATAACATCTGTAAAAATTATGGATGGAATCATTAGTTGTCTTCTACAAACTCAAAAGTTTTTACATTAATTAAAAATCATTTAGATGGTTATTTTAATCAGTATTTCAAAGTGCATAGGAATATAGGGTGAAACCTTCGTTCTCTAACTCCTAATGTAAAATCCAAACCCCTAAAATGGAGATGAACTTGCATAAAATGTCTGCCACATCTTAGGTTGTGTGCCTATAATACCATATTAAAATTTGACTATTTGACTCAGTGGATCTTACGTTAGAATTTTTCCAAGCTCAATAGGTCCACCCAGCCCCAAAAATGATCTTGCCAATGCCTATGCTTCCCGAGTCCACTCAAGCCCAAATCCTTGGAATTTGGACTTGCAATTTGAAAGGAAGCCCACAATGTTGAATAGCCCTACCCACTTAACCAGGCCCATTTGGAGTCTCCAACCACATGATGACACTTAGTAAAATTAATGCTTGGTTGAGGAACACTATTTGCAGTACCTTAGCCCTACCCGAGTGGGCCTCATTCATCATATTGGACCATGAGCCAGCACTTGGTCATTTTTATACAAAACCCTTAGAGTGTTAGGGTGCATTGGTTCAAATTTGAGCTTATTTAGACACCATTTGGGCCATCCTAAAAATCGTCCGGTTACGTTCATTTGATAAAACCCTAGGTATGAGACTTTTCACTAAGGGTATTTGCAACACCAAAACCTAACGATAACTCCACTAAGTAAGATAATTAAGTTAAGTAAGTTTTTTTATGAGTCTTGTATGTGTGCAAGTGTTGCCTTATTTTACATGCTAATACAATCCGATTGTGATGTAAGGGTACGGGGAGTGAGCTCCCCGAGTTACAACGGGGAACTCGAGTCATCCTAGTTCATAAGACTTTTTGCTTGGCTCTATTTATGAGGTTTTCACTGAGTTTTAGATGTGGGACAGCGTCGATGGCATTTTATTGAATCCCTCAATGCTGAGCTATTTAGCATAATTTTTTAGTAGTTTAATAAAACTTTATTGATGAGATCTATTGATGGTTTTCTAACTGAGAAATATAGAAAACTTATGATATAAGCCCCTACCTAAGCCTACAATATAATTATACACGAATGTTTATGATTTTTCAAAAATATAAGAGTGAGCGGCATGGATATGCATGAATTACACTAGTATTCTTTTACACCATAAAGAAGTGCAATGTAAGTCTGGTACTGCAAATGTTGTGCATTTGCAAAAATTGTGGCACTATCATTTTTTCAAGTCACACTTGAATTCCATGACAGATAATATATGGAAGATGTGAGGGCATAAGCATACATATGTATGTATATAAATATAAAGTCGTTGATTTTATCTGACATTAATATGATATTCATCCATGTCGGCATAAGCTTACTGCATTGTGATGTATTCTGAAAGTTTTATGCTTTCTCGTGAGCATTTACATACTTATCGGCCAATATTGTTTTATCAGCAGCTATTTTGGGATCGGTAATCCAACTTGTTTTATTAATGACGATTTTCCCTATATATATATATATATATATATATATATATATATATGTTGTGTACTCATATTTGTGACTGGTGCATGTGGATGGATCGACAAACTCATGACAAGGGATGGTACCATGTGCTTGTGTTGTGCTGAGTTTTGCATGGGACCAATGCATTTTGGCTATATGACTTATGTATTTCGTGATTTTTGGACTTGTGTATTTTGGGAACTTAGGGTTACATGATGTATGTATGATGTGTGGGTGGCCTACAACCTATGTCAGTGTACTTGATATGCTATATGTGTTCTATGATTTATTACTATATTATTATTATCGGCGTAGAAGGTGTTAACTTTGGGGCATTCTAACAATTGTCTGTAGGGTGTGTAAGCCTCACAATCAAAGAACATGACAAGGAATAATTAAGGTACATAAGATGTATTTGGTTACAGATATGTGTATGCGTGATAAAGGAATGTGGACTGGAGGAGCTTGTTGTACATACCGCTTTAATGGTCCATCTGGATACTGAGTGTTAGGATTTCACGCCTTAGCACGCGATGATGCATCTGTGTATTTAATTTCTTTTTCGTGGTATGTGAAACAAGTAACCTTGACCTAGTGTTAATTTATTGTAAGATTAGCACATCTAAGAATAAGTTATCCAACTCAAAGGGTTAAACTAAGTATAAGAACTGGATTATGCATTCACATTATGAAAAGCTCAACCTCTTAGCTGCAATGGAGGCGTCGCCTTTGTGTCGCTCGAAGTGATCGTTGCATCTGGAAAGTCACCCTCTTACTTGCAAAGGAGGTGTTGCCTCTTTTTGACTTAGAGTGCTCATAATATGAGCCTTAAGAGTAAGCACCTTCCATTGGTAGTCTGATCAACATGCCTTGTGTGTGTAAGACCTGTATGGTTACCGTATTAAACCTCTTTGATGGTTGAGATCCCCTCCCATAAATTTTGTATGCTTGTAATCCAACAAATAACTTTCCTAAGAATAACATCAATATTCAATCCATTCTTTGGGCCTAATTACACCCTGATCACCCCTATACACAGCAAAGGCATTATTTCTTAAAAAATAAGTTGAAATGGATGGGCCACTACCAATATGAACAGGTGAGTAGATCAAAGCAAGAGTGGATTCCTTGCCAAATGTTGAATATGAGCCTTACATGAAAACTGACAAGAGGCTTCCTTCTTTTGAAGGATATCATAATTGGTAGTGGTGTATTTTGCAGGAATTGCCATATTGGTGCTCTTTGTTAGAGTGACATAATATTGATATTATGCATGTGGAGAAAAAATTATTTGATAACTTGTTTTACATGTTGATGGGTGTAAAAAGGAAAAAGAATTAATATGCGGCTAGAATTCGTAAAGGCATTGCTTTGTGCTGTAATTGACCTAAATTGGATCTGGTAGACAATGGAACCACTTGTTGATGCCTAAGCAACTTATTAAATTTCTAGGTAACATGTAGAATTGGCCGATGGAGTAAAACTTTAAAATAAATTGACTGTCACACTAAAAATATTTTAAATTGTGTGGATAAAGATTACACTATTACTAAATTTAAAAGCCACAACTGAAACATGTTCTTATATAGGATTATGCCTATTGCTTTTCGTGATCTAAGTCCTAACCCTCTACGGAATGCCATAGCAAAATTGTGTCATTTTTTAGGAACATCACATCTACATATTTGGTTGCTCAACATCATGAGCAGTTAGAAAAGGGCATTTCAATAATATTGTGCAACTTAGAAAAAATCTTGTTGTCGAGTTTTTGATGTAATGGAGTATCTATGGGCTGCCCTCATTATACATGGATGTATCATTTTGAAATACTTACTCAACATATGAAGAGATATGTGTTAAACAAGGCGTATCCAGAAGGTTCAATAAGTGCGGCCTATATGGTAGGGAAAATATCAATATTTTGTTCTTTATATTTTAGATATGACATCCTAATGCCACTTAATCATGCCCCACAAAATGATGATGATGGTCTAGGCGGTTCGGGGTGCCCTTCGGGTCAGGTATCTGTAAAATCCGACCTGACCAAACCTGAATGAACTGGGTTTGGTATCTATATAATTGGGGTTGGTTCTATGATACTTGGTACCCGTTTTATATTTGTTGGCTTTGGTTACGAGTACTGGATACCCTATACCTAACTTTAATAATACAATTTTTTTATAAAAATTATATTAATATAATTTAAATTTTATTATAGAGATATATATGATTATATGTAAAATTAATTTGTTTTCAACGTTTTTTTTCGTATTAGCGTAGTAAATCTCCTTTTTTTACATAATTATTTCTATTTTATTTTTTGATGGTGCCAATCTATTTAAATTTATATAGCATAACTAGGTTTTAAATGGTCGGGTTCATGTTTGCTAAATGGCTTCAGGGTTGGGTAGGAAAAATTTAAATGGTAAATTGCCAGGTTTTGTCGTGCGTTTAAGAAAGTTAATAGGTTTAGTATGAGCAATACCCGACCAAACCCGACTAATTGGGACCTCTACACAGGGTATGTGTAAGAGATTTCGAATACTCGAAGATGAAGAATTACACATTGGTCATACTTATGTTCTCTTGATCTATGAAGAGATTTCACATTATCTCGAGTATGTGCAGTCAAACTCATGTGCTTTCCTGTAACACATTTTTGTGTTAAACAATTAACATGTTTTTTTTATGTATATTGAAGACTATTTGATGCAAATACTAGACATCTAGATGGGAACATGTCCAATGAAGCTTTATCAAAACATATAGACTATGCTTTTGCAGGATGACTCCACTAATATGCATGTTATTTATTAAGGATATAGTGGTATATATTTTATCCAACTTTTCAAATTATACTATTAAAAATATTATTGTTGTCTTTCAGGTTTATATAGATTATGATGTTCAAATGGATGATCATATTCACACATTATCCTATGATCTATCTTGTCATATCAGACAATTCAAAGAATATTTTGTAAATGGTTATAAATTTTGAATCAATATTCATGACCACCGTCGATGGACAACCCCATAGTGGTGTTTGTGTCAGGGGTGATGTGTGGTCTGATAAAAAGTCAGTTTTTTATGGGATTCTTCTCAATGTGTTTGCGTTATAATATGGTGAAGTTCAAGTCATATTGTTTAAGTATCACTAGTTTGACACAACTAGGGGAGTTTGAGTGGTACATCCCATGGGTTAGTTGAAGTTAAACATAGAACTACATTGGTCTCGTCCAATGTGTTCATACTAGTCTCTCAAGCCCAACAAGTATAATACATAACTTATCTATTTAAGCATTGAAACATACCTCAATGGTGGATAGTTTGTAAAATAAGGCCTGTTAGAGAATTTTCAATATCAATGTCAAGGAGGGCTTGACAAGCAAATGAAGAAGAAGTAACGTGTATTAAGATGATCATAGACATACGAGTGGTCCTCAACCTGATTATGGCCCTGATGTATCTTCTCATTCATTGACCGATCCTCATATAATTGAAGAAGTTGGCATGAAAGAATTGCATGTCCCACCATCCAATCGACATGAGGAGACGTTCTCTTCAGATTTAGAATCTGAAGATGAATATGAATCTGACAGTTATTGTTGTAATATCCTCTCTAAAACTTCTATGAATTTAATAGTTAGTGTTTATTTAATATGAATCAAATAATTTCTTTTCAAAATATATGTTTTATTTGGTTTTTGTAAACTACATGTGTATTCACTAATTAGTTATATTTGTCTTTGTAGATATGGCATGAGGTCGTTGGCCATGTCGCGGATTAGGTTTACGTGAATCTAGATCACGCGGTGGAGGAAGTAGTAGAGGTAGATCATACAGGCTAGTCAATGAGGTTGATGATGCGCCATTGGATGACCTTGCTCGTACTGCTCCATTAGGCAATGCCATAGATCTAGTTGCTCTGCCAGATGGAGATGCTATTGAGACACCGGCTAGTAGGCGGCAGCTGCATGGACCAAATAGACCACATGCGCTAAGGACAAAAATCCCATGCGACTTGCTATTTCAATCAGTTACGGGAGGCAATCATGTGTTTTATTTGACTTTATCTCACCTTCTTACACATCTTTATTTCAAGTTCTAATCTATTCCTTCTTATAGGCTTCTTGATTCAAGGATGCCCGACATATCAATATTATAATAAAGGGCAGATTTAATGGAGCTTACTCGATCCAGAGTGACGCTCCTTCAGATGTTCATAATTTATGGTACTAAGAGTGGATAGTAAATCACACAAGCACGCAATTCATACTACTTAAAAAATAAGAATATGTTATTAGAAATAATTTTATACACTTGATTTCAGGCCAGATATACTTTGAGGCCGGAGGAAGCTCCACGGGCTTGATATATGTTCTTAAATTTTATAAAAAAGAATGTAATCACACATAACTATATTAAACACTAACCATTTTTTGGATAACGAAAAGTCAAAAAAACTGACTATTGAGTTAAAGCTAATGAGTATCAAATTGCACTTATAATTTTCAATCCTAAAAATTTAATAAATAAACTTATTTAAAATTATTCATAAATATCATTGTGCTGGTACTCTAAATGTTATAATTGATAATTTATGATATTGATTCTTAAGAATTAATTTAATTAAATATTATTTATAATTTGTCCTAAGATTTACAAAACCAAATATCATGAGGAGGGAGATGGCTGCTGTGGCTGCTGTCCCAAGGTCGACACTAAGAAGGTGAAAGGGTAGCTCGACATGGTCAGAGCAGCACTGGCTAGTGGCGACAGCCAGTTGCCAGTGGCAACAGCTGTGGGTTGTGGCCGGCTAAGGTGAGGGCGGCCATGGTTTGGGGTCGGCTAGGGAGTGGGGAGAAAGAAGAGGGATGGTTGAGGTCAGCTAGGGGGGTGGACTATGTGGCCAGATGCTGTGAGCCACTGGTTGCTAGCAGCGCTAGTCGCCGGCGAACATGCATGCAAGTGGTGCCCTATTTTCAGCATGGGTCGCCACGCATGTCATTGAACAGACCGGGGAATGGTCAGAAAGGATGAGGGAAGGGCTGGGAGGGTCACCAGAGGTCATTGCCGGTGTTGATGGCTGGGGGCGGTAGATGAAGGTGGCGGTGGTGACTGTAAGTGGAAAAACAGAGAGAAAGAAGGAAGAGAATGAAGGAAGAAGAGGTGGAGGTGAGGCAGAGTCAACGGCGAGGTGGGTTGCCGGGGTCGTGGTGGTCGACTGTGGCGATGGTAGTCGTCGGCGGAGCATGGGAAGAAAAAAAGAAAGGGTAGGGGGGCTTGGAGGAGGAGGCCGGGGAAAAGGAATAAGAAGAAGAAGGGAAGAGGTCGAGGGCAGTTTTCTAATTAAAACTTAACTCACTCCCGCCTCAGGTCAACAATAATAATTAAAATTCTAAAAAAATTAAAAATAAATATGATAAAATTCTATAAATTAAAATTTACTCAAATAAATAAAATAACATGTTCTAAATCTATCAACCCACTCAAAATCTTATCTAACACATCCTAATACGATAAATGCCCTAATTTTAATTTATACGGTCTAATGCATGAAATAATAAACAATCTGGCATACTGTTGTATAATCTAATAACTCATTTTCCTGCTGTGTTACCGATGTTATCATTATACACTTGGGTGCTGAGTATAAAACCTTGACTAGAGTCACGGGTTTTAAAACCTTCCCTCCTTATAAAAATTTTGTCCTCAAAATTTTAACTCAAGGAGGTTGACTATCATGCACTATCCATACAAACTGAATTCTTGAGTTAGAATACCTCGTCAAGTAGCTGGTTGCTCAAACAATTCTGGATATCTCCTCTTGATCTCATTTTTGCATTCCCATGTAGACTCTTCAATTCCTTGTCGAGTCCACTGCACTCGTACCAAGGGAATTTCATTTTGACCGAGAATCTTCATCCTACGATCAACTATCTTCACAACATCCTCTTTATACGTCAAGTTGGGGCAAAGCTCTATCTCTTAGAAGCCGATGATGTGAGAGTTGTTTGGATGGTACTTCGTTAGTAGGGATATAGGGAATACGTCATGGACTGCTGATAGGTGAGGCGGTAATGCAAGGCAAGAAGCCACTTGGCCAATGTGCTCTAAAATATCGAACGGTCCAATGTATCGAGGAATGAGTTTCCCTAGCTTGCCAAATCTCATGTTTCCTTTGGTTTGATAGACTTTCAAGAGAACATGATCTCCGACTATGAAAGTAAACCTCACGTCGATGCTAGTTGGTGTACCTCTTATGTCGGTCCTGTTCTGACCTCATTCTCTCTCAAATTTGCATCACTACCTCCTGTATTTGCTGAATCATCTTTGGACCAACTACCATCGGCTCATTGCCTTGAACCCAACACACTAGAGATCTGCACGGCCTACCGTACAGTGCTTCAAATGGTGCCATTCCAATGCTAGCCTGATAATTGTTGTTGTATACGAATTCCACTAAGCGTAATTGTTCTTCCTAACTATCTCCAAAATCAAGGATACATGCCCTGAGCAAATCCTCAAGTATTTGAATGGTCCTCTTGGATTGCCCATCCGTCCGAGGGTGAAATGCAGTGCTGAACATCGACTCTGTGCCCGTGGCTATCTGAATTGCTCTCCAAAATCTGGATGTAAATCATGGATCTCTATTCGATATAATCTCCAAAGGCACTCTATGTAGTCGTACTATCTGATCTCTATATACATATGCTATACTCTCCTACTTCTACCCTAGGGTCTGCAAAGGCTTTAAAGTTTCATCGGGTCAAACATGTTCGATTTCCACTTGTTGGCAAACCAAGCACCTAGCGAGTGTATCAAAAACTTCCCTCTTCAATCCTGGCCACCAATATGACCGCCGAACATTATGATACATCTTCACTCCACAAGGATTCACTATGCACCTCGAAGTGTGGGCTTCATGAAGAATTGTATTGCAAAGTTTGGGTTAGTTGGGGATGTCAGTTACAAAAAGACGGCCTCTCAATTCATCTGCATCTCTGGCCAAATCTCTGTAAGTTTCCTGCTCTAACCACTAACTCAACTGCTCATCATCTTCTTGTATGGTTTTGATTTGTTCAAGTATACTTGGTTAGTTGAATCAAGAGCCTTGCCATCATTCCTACTAACCGCTTTTGACCTGTATCATTCTGAGTCACTAAAACTACTGCTATTCCCTTTGAACTTCGAATAGGTTTCCTACTTAAAGCATTTTCTACTTCATTCACCTTGCCCTCATGGTACAAGATATCAATCTCAAAATTAGACAACAATTCCAACCATCTCCTTTGTCTCTTGTTCAAGTCTTTCTATGTAAAGATATACTTCAAACCTTTGTTATCAATCAAAAGCTTGAAGGACGTCCCATAGAGGTAATGTCTCCATGTTTTGAGGGCAAACATCATTCTTGCCAGTTCTAGGTCATGGGTAGGATAGTTACGCTCATGTACCTTTAGCTGGCGAGATGTATAGGCAATAACTTTGTCTCTCTGGGTCAAGACACATCCAAGGCCAACTCCTAATGCATCTGTGTAGACCACGAAATCATCAAGTCCTTCTGACAAGGTGTGAACGGGCACTAAAGTCAATCTCTCCTTTAGTATCCTAAAGCTCTATTCACACTCATCTGTCCATATAAAGTGTCCTCCTTTCTAGTCAGTCGTGTAAGAGGGGCTGCTATAGAGGAGAAATCATGGATAAATCTTCGGTAGTACCCTACTAGACAAAGGAAACTTCCAACCTCTATTGGTGTTCTCGACTGCTGACACAATGTGTCTCCAGAAGTTTACTTCTGGGAGCCAGAAGTTACACTTTGAGAATTTCCCATATAATCTATGTTTCCTCAGAATCTGTAGTACAGTTCGAAGATGCCACTCATGCTATTCTCTAGATGAAGAGTACACCAAGATGTCATCCAAAAAGATTATTACAAACTAGTCCAAATATGGGTTGAACACTTTGTTCATCAATTCCATGAATGTTACCGAAGCATTGGTCAAGTTGAAAGGCAAGACTAAAAACTCGTAGTGTCCATATTTCGTCCTAAATGCAGTCTTTGGAATATCTTCTACCAAAATCCTCAACTGGTGGTAACCACATCTTAAGTCAATCTTTGAAAAGATCATTGTTGAACTCAACTAGTCAAATAAGTCATCAATGCGAGGAAGGGGATATCTATTTTTGATGGTTACATGGTTTATCATCCTATAGTCGATGCACAAACGCATGCCTCAATCTATCTTCCTTACTAACAATTCTAGTGCTCCTCATGGCGACAAACTCGGTTTGATAAATCCCTGATCCAACAGTGTCTGTATCTACTCCTTGAGTTTGCAAAGCTTGAGTGGTGCCATCCTGTATGGTGCTCTAGACATGGGAGCAGTTCATGGCATTAAGTTGAAAGCAAATTCCACTTCTCTCTCTTTGGCGGCAAACTAGTGATTTCATTTGGAAAAACATCTATGAATTCCATGACCATAGGAATCTTCTCAATACTAGACCTATCCTCTGGACATTTAGCTCAGTTGGTACTAAGGCTGCCATCACTAACTCACAACCTCTGTCCAACTGTCTCACTACACTTTGATGGGAGATTCAACTTTGTTCTCTTTCTCTGCCCTGACCCTGAAAGAAAAGTTGTGCTTTCCACAGAGGATAGTCACCCTCTTCCTTCAGCAATCAATCAAAGCTCCCTACCTAGACATCCAATCCATTCCAAAGATCACATCGAACTCCACCAACCTGAATAGTATTAAATCTACTACCAATTGTCGTTCTTGAATTTCAAGAGGGACACTGTACACACACTCACCGGTGGCTATAACTCTACCAGCGGGGGTGGACACCAGTAATGAATGTCCTAAATCCTATATTTGACCTCCATTCCTACATGTGTGTGAGCGATATAAAAGAATGTGTGTAGGCAGAATCATATAAAACTCGTGCACGTACAGACCCAACGAGAAGCGTGATTGTCATGACAATTGTATCTTTCAATGCTTCTGTGACTGTGGCTACGTACATTGTAATCGATTGCCACTGCAGTTGCTTCGTTGGGTAGCAAGTTATGCTAGTGGTGCTGCTGTCTAACTTGTTGTTGTCCTCGTTGTTGTCTAGCCTTCCGCAACCATCATTCCTCTTTGACTTTGCCCCCTCCGTTGCTGTTGTCTCTGTGGTTGCTGACCACTGCCTCGTTATCCTTGACCTTGGCCTTGTTCACCTCTATGTTTTCATTGTGATGGGGGTACTAGAAGTGCTAGTCGCTGTGGTGGTGCTTGAAGACCTGGTTGTTGGCATGGTGTAGTTGGACACGCTGCTGCCCGATGTCCTAGTTGACCACAACTAAAACATTAATTGGTACCAGTTCTATGTACTCTAGGATAGATTGCTTCCCGATGTTCTGGTTGACCACAATTGAAGCATACATTGGTACCAACTCTGCATATTCCCCCATGACGGCGTTTACAATTTTGACATGGAGCGTGTCTACCATCCTGGACTTGTCCATCCATTGTCCTCATAGAAAGTGGGGCATCTATTCGACTCTTTTGTTGTGTTCCCTATTCAGGTTGATATGGCTGAGGGTGCTGCTGCATCTGTTCAAAATCTCAGTGAGGTTGAGTAAGTAAGACTCTCTCAGTCTATCCTGCTGCTCGCACTACATGTCCAAAGGTAGCAAACACCTTGTTCACATTGGCCACCCGAATCTCATATTGAAGCCCTTCATAGAAACACTCGACTCTTCTCCGTTCAATTGGCACTAGGTCTGGAACAAATCTCTCCAGTGGTCTGAATCGAGTTTCATATTGTACCACTATCATTTGTCCTTGCCTAAGCATCTAAAATTTCCTTTCTTTCCTCTTCTTAACATCTGGAGGAATGTACTTCCCGTCAAACTCTGCCTTGAACTCATCCCATGTAACATCCCGTGGCTGCTTTGGGCAAAGGTAGAGTTTATGAGTGAATCCCACTATATCCTAGCCTCATCTTGGAACGCTCCCATGATGATCTATACACAGTGCTCCACAGGGCATGCCATACTGCCAAATACTCCAATTGCAAATGAGATCCATAGGAAAGCTTCATCTTCATCGAACTTTCCTAGGAATGGGAGTCCTCCATTCTTCACAAACCATTCATACTACCATAACTCTATATTCCTTTCATCTGCTAATCTGTCAGATCCTTCTCTAATTCTAAGTAATGAAACGTCGGCACTATCCCGATCGGGGCACTACGTAATCTTGCAATGCCATTACCAACTGTTGTCCATCCATTGCCTGCCCTAGGAGGTTCTTTGTCATTTGTACCCATCCTGGCCTGCAACGGTACAATCATAGGAGCTGATATGGGACTAGTCCTCTATTTCAGCAGTAGAGGATGAGGCAGTGGAGGAGGGCCCATGGGAAAAGTAGGCTCCCCTAGCATCTCGTCATCCACAACTGGCCTCTTTTTTGCCTTGGCTATGGAGAGGGCTATTTTTCAAAGCTCTCTCCTGAACTAAAACTGTATCTGTGTCTGAGCCTCTTCTGACTGGGCAATAGCATTATCCCTTTCAGCCTGACGGCTAGTTAGTCTATGGTGGATGTCACTACATCGACTTTCACTATGGTGACGAACCGAAACTGGCACACTTGGCTTTCTTGATAGTGGTGGGGGCTCTCAATTGACTAAATGCTGTTTCACTGTGGGTATGGCTAGGACTGGCATGCCTGCATGGTGAAGGTGATGGTGTTCTATTCTCAGCCTTGCGGGCCTAAACT